>OX183133.1:31183719-31223975 GCA_945261195.1 Cryptosula pallasiana | reverse complement strand
TTACCATGCTGATAAACTTCAGACATTTTACTCCAAACATCTTTGACAACAGGATAGTTGGATACTCTCGATATCACTTGTTGCTGGTCTTCCATTTCTTGCATGTGACGTTGTTCTTTGCGATACATAAAATTCAGCCTACAAATAATAATGCAAGTCTAATAACAATACACACAGGCTTCCAATGCAAATTTGGTAAACAAGAGAAAAGTAAAGTAACATTCTAATAGTAATTGCCGAGAACAATTACCATATTTTCATGTTATTGCAAAAGAAAGACCTATTATTATTAATTAATATTATTATTAGTTTGATTATTATTAAATATTATTACTGATTTTTAATACTATTAAATATTACCATACCTATAAATTTAAACCAGGATAATAATAATGATAATTATTACTTACTAATTTAATTATAATAAATTAATAAATGATATTTTTTATTAATATAATAATATATCATTGATTATATACATACACACGCAGCTCCAATCTACTACTGGCCTGGTGGTGGGTGGGTGAGCGGATTTGAGTGTACTCTTTTTTTAGCTAACAACTAAATAACAACTAAATAATAATAATATATTTTTTAGCATAATAATAATAATTATTATTATAATCATTATTATTATTTATTATTATTATAATTTAATAATAATAATATTATTATTAATAATATTATTATTACTACTAAACTATTATTATTATTTATATATATTTATCTATAAAAATTATCATGAGTTATTATCATTTATTTATTATTAATTGACATACATTATTATTATTAAATAATAATAATTAGCAACAAAACAACAACTTCCTCCTTGAGTTGTT
The DNA here is from genome assembly GCA_945261195.1 of Cryptosula pallasiana. Classification (NCBI taxonomy): domain Eukaryota; kingdom Metazoa; phylum Bryozoa; class Gymnolaemata; order Cheilostomatida; family Cryptosulidae; genus Cryptosula; species Cryptosula pallasiana. Next base: position 31,223,136 of record OX183133.1, on the reverse strand, counting down.
GATTGAACACCACCAACAACAAGCTCAACATCATCATCATCATTTTTTTATTATAATTATTATATGTCATATTATTAGATTTAAAACTTAAAGCGATGGTTAATAATTAATGTAAAACATCTTCAATGTTTAGATTTAAAACCTTACCTTTTGGTACAAACAATGAAGATACTTCAATGATTTGATAGCTGATGTATGTAAGCTTTTTATAGGAAAATCACGATGTGACCCTTAACAACTGTTTCAAGTCACGTGTCAGCAGGAAAATGTTAGCTTATTTTGTATACTACCTAAAAGCAAAGGTTGTCGCTTCTGCACTACCCTCCGAAATTAATTAAGCCAGAACAGCAGCTATGGACTTTGACCATGACGTCATTCACAACCGCTACTACGACAGTTCAAAGTCCATGATCAGAGTTATCTACTCATATCAATCGTGTAATGAATGAGCGCTCTTCGAACTTGAGGTTGCACAATAATGATGTAACTTAGTGCAGACGGAATGAAAGGAAAGAAGTCTAAAGTCCCGTGCTACAAAGTACAATATCTCACTCGATGGTTTCACACCAACACCGATCAACCAATCCTGTACTCTCTTCTATACAACTCCATTAACGCTCAGGTTGAGTTGAGCTAGCCTAAGTGAAAGAAAAGCCAGGGCCTATAAATGGATTAATAATGACAAATAGCTGAGTTACCTCACATGAACCTTAGAGAGCAAACAAAAGCCTGGAAGAGCCTGGTAGTAAAACAACATCCTAGCATGATATCTAAGATGGTATCTTTGTGGCCATTTATTTAATCTACATAATGTGAGTCAATGGTGAACATCTAAATATAGTTCTAGCTTTCTTTCAGTAAAAGATAGTTTGTATCACATACGCGTAGCTTCACATGTTTTAAAAAATCAGAAATACTCAGCTGTAAATGCATCCATGAAACTATTTCTCACAGTATCTGTCAAATAATGACGAGAAAATAAGGAGCTTGAACAATCACCCTCTACTAAATTTGACCATAAGAAAAAGTGTGTCATCAACAATAAGATTAGAGAAAAAAAAACAGAAAACTTACCAATAATTACAAATTACAAAATAAATCATGAGTTTTTCCCTCTGATCTGTCTCAAACCTTGAAGGAATACAAGTTTTGTCTGCTCTACCATATCATTGTATAGCTTGAGATCCTCTTCTTTAGCTTTGAGGGTGCTCTCAAGGGCAGCCTTCAGAGCCTCATTTTCATCTTTTTGTAATGCCAACTCTGACTCCAAATCTTGATTTTTGTCGAATGAAATAGCACCCCTGAGATCTGATGTGCTACCAAAAGATATACTTGACTTCTCGCGCCTCTTTTGTACACCTACAAAGAATGTGATCAGGTATACTGAGAGTTGTGCACTGAATAGAAGACAACTCTGACTAAATCACTGCTTGTCGTGTTATTACCCGCAGAGGCCTTGCTGCCTTCCAATTTCATTTTTCCGATGAGTTTTTCCAGTTTGACTGCATTTTGTTTGTGAGTTTTCATGTCACTCTGGTAGACTAGAGATTGCTCATTGCATTCATCAATTCTAGAACAGACGCAGATGGGTGCATACACATAAGTGTACAACCAACACATAAGTGTACAACCAACACGTAAGTGTACAACCAACACATAAGTGTACAACCAACACGTAAGTGTACAACCAACACGTAAGTGTACAACCAACACGTAAGTGTACAACCAACACGTAAGTGTACAACCAACACATGAGTGTACAACCAACACATAAGTGTACAACCAACACGTAAGTGTACAACCAACACGTAAGTGTACAACCAACACATAAGTGTACAACCAACACATGAGTGTACAACCAACACATAAGTGTACAACCAACACGTAAGTGTACAACCAGCACATGAGTGTACAACCAACACATAAGTGTACAACCAACACATGAGTGTACAACCAACACATAAGTGTACAACCAACACGTAAGTGTACAACCAACACATAAGTGTACAACCAACACGTAAGTGTACAACCAACACGTAAGTGTACAACCAACGTATAAGTAATCATATAATAGAAAGTGGAGGCTGTTGCGTTTAACGCTAGTATAGATAAAGATAGATCAATGTAAAATATTGCCATTTACTGCAATAAAACGAAGTTAAGATTCTATGGGGTGCCGTCGAGGAAGTACTTTTGTGACTTAATGAACAAATGAGCTATATAAAACAATCAATTTAATCACAGAAATCTAATTTATCATTATCTTTAACCTAACCAAACACAGGGTTACTTCTACAAAACTTCAGCAGTTACCTTTTCTGCAGGACTTGTACGAGTTGCATGAGCCTGTCTCTCTCCACCTGGGCAGCTTGAGCGAGGCTTTTATACTCCTGACATTGCACTTCTAACTCGTCTTTACTTCCCGCTGCTTGATTGCTGCACAGGAAACAGGATGCTGATCACACCAACATATATAACCATACACGTTACAATAACTTATGCACTGCACAATTCTTTCTCTCACCTGGATGTTGAAGGTCGAGAGTTCTTTTTTGAAGATGGTCTGCGACTGTCAGTGGATTTTGCCTTTGAAACTGGACGAGCTAAAATATTATAAAAAAAATTGTTGGCAAACAAATATACGGAAAAAACTATAGCAGTAGTTAGGTCAGATGTAGCGTAAATGTAACAGGCAGGAGTTGTTATCCCATTACATAGAGAACACAAATCACAATTGCTCAAAAAAAGTATTTTTTTGTGTGAACACAGGTTAAAACAGAAAAGCTAGAACAAACTTTTAGCAGCCGAGTGACGTGACATAGCTCGACTTCCACCAGCGGGACTACCAGAAGGAGGGGGTGAGGGATGTAATGGTACATGAGCATCGTCATTGCTTTCATTATCGGAGTCACCCTCACCGTCCATTCGACTAGATGTGGAGCGTTCAAACAGGGCACCTACGCTGTTCATCTGGGACTCTTGAATCTTCTGCAGAAAACATTCACAGACAAATCAGATTACTGTTGAGTCAGAAGAGTGTGCAACCCAAGTGAGAGACGCCATAGTGTGGTGTCGTGTGAGGAGGATAGTACAACATTTAGTGATGCCACAGAAGAGTTTTCATTATTTGCTATAAACACCACTTGTAGAGCTCACGACCCACTGGCAGTGTGCGTGTCCTAAATAACTAAGGAAAAACAATGCTAAATAAATAAAACTAAAACATGAAATCCCGGAAAGAAAATAAAAAGTGACACATTATTTATTGAAAACAAATAAAATTGCACTTTTATGCAGTAAACAACAGTAAGCAACTGATTGATGAACAAACAACAATTACATCCTGTATACATTTACTACACACACAAATACATCCTGTATACATGTACTACACACACAAATACATAACGCATACATGTACTACACACACAAATACATAACGCATACATGTACTACACACACAAATACATCCTGTATACATGTACTACACACACAAATACATCCTGTATACATGTACTACACACACAAATACATAACGCATACATGTACTACACACACAAATACATAACGTATACATGTACTACACACACAAATATATCCTGTATACATGTACTACACACACAAATACATAACGTATACATGTACTACACACACAAATATATCCTGTATACATGTACTACACACACAAATACATCCTGTATACATGTACCACACACACAAATACATAACGCATACATGTACTACACACACAAATACATAACGTATACATGTACTACACATACAAATATATCCTGTATACATGTACTACACACACTATTACATAACATATACATGTACTACACACACAATTACATAACATATACATGTACTACACACGCAAATACATCCTATATACATGTACTACACACACAAATACATCCTGTATACATGTACTACACACCCAAATACATCCTGTATACATGTACCACACACACAAATACATAACGCATACATGTAACTACACACACAAATACATCCTGTATACATGTACTACACACACAAATACATAACGTATACATGTACTACACACAAAAATACATAACATATACATGTACTACACATACAAATACATCCTGTATACATGTACTACACACACAAATACACCCTGTATACATGTACTACACACACAAATACATCCTGTATACATATACTACACACACAATTACATAACATATACATGCACTACACACACAAATACATAACATATACATGCACTACACACACAAATACGTACGGCTTGTTTGAGCTGAATCAGTTCCTGTTCAAGCTGTTTCACTTTGCCCTCCTTCTCTGAGACGATACATTTCAGCTGCTGAATAATGTTACTCTCTTGCTGACTTCTTGCTGTGGCAGCAGTCATGTGGTCCTTCTCAGAGTTCTTCTGCTGCTTCTGCAGTTCCGTGAGTTGCTCTATCATAGTTTTCATATTCGCTTGCTGGGCCTGGAGTAGAGCATCTTCTACAGTAATCTACTCATTCACTGAGTGAGTGAGTGATTGATTGGGTGGGTGAGTGAGTGATTGAGTGCAGTGAGTGAGTGCAGTGAGTGCAGTGAGTGAGTGAGTGAGTGAGTGAGTGAGTGCAGTGAGTGAGTGCAGTGAGTGAGTGCAGTGAGTGAGTGAGTGCAGTGAGTGCAGTGAGTGAGTACAGTGAGTGAGTGCAGTGAGTGAGTGAGTGCAGTGAGTGAGTGAGTGAGTGCAGTGAGTGAGTGAGTGCAGTGAGTGAGTGAGTGAGTGCAGTGAGTGAGTGCAGTGAGTGAGTGCAGTGAGTGAGTGAGTGCAGTGAGGGAGTGCAGTGAGTGCAGTAAGTGAGTGAGTGCAGTGAGTGAGTGAGTGCAGTGGGTGCAGTGAGTGAGTGCTGTGAGTGAGTGCAGTGAGGGAGTGCAGTGAGTGAGTGCAGTGAGTGAGTGAGTGAGTGCAGTGAGTGAGTGAGTGCAGTGAGTGAGTGCAGTGAGGGAGTGCAGTGAGTGAGTGCAGTGAGGGAGTGCAGTGAGCGAGTGCAGTGAGGGAGTGCAGTGAGTGAGTGCAGTGAGTGAGTGAGTGAGTGCAGTGAGTGAGTGAGTGAGTGAGTGCAGTGAGTGAGTGCAGTGAGTGCAGTGAGTGAGTGAGTGAGTGCAGTGAGTGCAGTGAGTGCAGTGAGTGCAGTGAGTGCAGTGAGTGAGTGCAGTGGGTGAGTACAGTGAGTGCAGTGAGTGCAGTGAGTGAGTGAGTGAGTGAGTGCAGTGAGTGCAGTGAGTGAGTGCAGTAAGTGAGTGAGTGCAGTGGGCAGTGAGTGCAGTGAGTGAGTGAATGCAGTGGTGAGTGAGTGCAGTGAGTGCAGTGAGTGAGTGCAGTGAGTGAGTGGAGAAGTAAGTCGACACATCTAGAGAGTTAAGACAAACCTCAAACTTTGCAAACCAGTTGAAATCAATCCAGGGGATCGAGCTTGAATCAAGGGTTTGTTGACAATTTCAGTTTAATAAGCTGAGATGGTAAAATTCACAGTTTTTGGTTTATTAGTCCAAACTGAAGGCTGCTAACGATTATATGCCATCAAGCCCGGCACTACTAAAACCTTTTGTTGACAAAAACCTTTGCATTAAAACTCAAAACTTAGAGATCGTCATTTATTGAGACATTATTGATACATTATTGATAGAATTTTCCTCAAAAATATTTACTCTAACATTGATCGTTGCTAAACACAGTTTGTTTTTGTTTTAGAGTTTTGAAATTCACAGCCGATTTAACCTATTTCAAAAAAATATTACACATTTTGCGCATCTACTAATAGAAAATGCATAATGTACTTACTACTACTACTACTTACTACTAACGATAAACATACTCACTATAAGTGCAGATATCAACTCATCATCGTGCACCCCTTTTGCTATAAGTTTTTGCATCTCAGTTCTAAATGATTGGTTTTCTTTGGAAAGCACTTTATTCCTGGCCTTGCTGGCATCAAACTTCTGTTTTAGGCTCGCGAAGTCACTTTCCAAAGCCTTGAGCTCAGACGATGCTTTCTAAAGTAAAACAGCAACTAATGAAGGCAGCAACTTTCACTTCAATCAATCTTATCAGATAATACAATAAAATATTTCAGTAGCTAACCTCACTAGCTCTAACCGCAATAGCTCTAACAGTACTAGCTCTAACCTCACTAGCTCTAACCTCACTAGCTCTAACCGCAATAGCTCTAACCTTACTAACTCTAACCTCACTAGCTCTAACCTCACTAGCTCTAACCTCACTAGCTCTAACCTTACTAACTCTAACCTCACTAGCTCTAACCTCACTAGCTCTAACCTCACTAACTCTAACCTCACTAGCTCTAACCTCACTAGCTCTAACCTTACTAGCTCTAACCTCACTAACTCTAACCTTACTAACTCTAACCTTACTAGCTCTAACCTTACTAGCTCTAACCTCACCAGCTCTAACCTTACTAGCTCTAACCGCACTAGCTCTATCCTTACTAGCTCTAACCGCACTAGCTCTAACCTTACTAACTCTAACCTTACTAGCTCTAACCTTACTAGCTCTAACCTCACCAGCTCTAACCTTACTAGCTCTAACCTTACTAACTCTAACCTTACTAGCTCTAACCTTACTAGCTCTAACCTTACTAACTCTAACCTTACTAGCTCTAACCTTACTAGCTCTAACCTCACCAGCTCTAACCTTACTAGCTCTAACCTTACTAGCTCTAACCCTACTAGCTCTAACCTTACTAGCTCTAACCTCACTAGCTCTAACCTCACTAGCTCTAACCTTACTAGCTCTAACCTTACTAGCTCTAACCCTAACTCTAACCCTAACTCTAACCTTACTAGCTCTAACCTTACTAGCTCTAACCTTACTAGCTCTAACCTCACTAGCTCTAACCTCACCAGCTCTAACCCTACTAGCTCTAACCTCACTAGCTCTAACCTCACTAGCTCTAACCTCACTAGCTCTAACCTTACTAGCTCTAACCTCACTAGCTCTAACCTCACCAGCTCTAACCTTACTAGCTCTAACCTTACTAGCTCTAACCTCACTAGCTCTAACCTCACTAGCTCTAACCTTACTAGCTCTAACCTTACTAGCTCTAACCCTAACTCTAACCCTAACTCTAACCTTACTAGCTCTAACCTCACCAGCTCTAACCTCACCAGCTCTAACCTCACCAGCTCTAACCTTACTAGCTCTAACCTCACTAGCTCTAACCTCACCAGCTCTAACCTTACTAGCTCTAACCTTACTAGCTCTAACCTCACTAGCTCTAACCTCACTAGCTCTAACCTCACCAGCTCTAACCTTACTAGCTCTAACCCTACTAGCTCTAACCTCACTAGCTCTAACCTCACTAGCTCTAACCTTACTAGCTCTAACCTTACTAGCTCTAACCCTAACTCTAACCCTAACTCTAACCTTACTAGCTCTAACCTTACTAGCTCTAACCTTACTAGCTCTAACCTTACTAGCTCTAACCTCACCAGCTCTAACCTTACTAGCTCTAACCTTACTAGCTCTAACCTTACTAGCTCTAACCTCACTAGCTCTAACCTTACTAGCTCTAACCTCACTAGCTCTAACCCTACTAGCTCTAACCTCACTAGCTCTATCCTTACTAGCTCTAACCGCACTAGCTCTAACCCTAACTCTAACCCTAACTCTAACCTTACTAGCTCTAACCTTACTAGCTCTATCCTTACTAGCTCTAACCGCACTAGCTCTAACCCTAACTCTAACCCTAACTCTAACCTCACCAGCTCTAACCTTACTAGCTCTAACCTCACTAGCTCTAACCTCACTAGCTCTAACCTCACTAGCTCTAACCTCACCAGCTCTAACCTTACTAGCTCTAACCTTACTAGCTCTAACCCTAACTCTAACCTTACTAACTCTAACCTCACTAGCTCTAACCTCACTAGCTCTAACCTCACTAGCTCTAACCTCACCAGCTCTAACCTTACTAGCTCTAACCTTACTAGCTCTAACCCTAACTCTAACCTTACTAACTCTAACCTCACCAGCTCTAACCTTACTAGCTCTAACCTCACTAGCTCTAACCCTAACTCTAACCTTACTAGCTCTAACCTTACTAGCTCTAACCTTACTAGCTCTAACCGCACTAGCTTTAACCTCACTAGCTCTAACCTTACTAGCTCTAACCCTAACTCTAACCTTATTAGCTCTAACCTCACTAGCTCTAACCTCACTAGCTCTAACCTCACTAGCTCTAACCTTACTAGCTCTAACCTTACTAGCTCTAACCCTAACTCTAACCTTACTAGCTCTAACCTTACTAGCTCTAACCTTACTAGCTCTAACCCTAACTCTAACCTTACTAGCTCTAACCTTACTAGCTCTAACCTCACTAGCTCTAACCTTACTAGCTCTAACCTTACTAGCTCTAACCCTAGCTCTAACCTTACTAGCTCTAACCTTACTAGCTCTAACCTTACTAGCTCTAACCTTACTAGCTCTAACCCTAGCTCTAACCTTACTAACTCTAACCTCACTAGCTCTAACCTTACTAGCTCTAACCTTACTAGCTCTAACCTCACTAGCTCTAACCTCACTAGCTCTAACCTTACTAGCTCTAACCCTAACTCTAACCTTATTAGCTCTAACCTCACTAGCTCTAACCTCACTAGCTCTAACCTCACTAGCTCTAACCTTACTAGCTCTAACCTTACTAGCTCTAACCCTAACTCTAACCTTACTAGCTTTAACCTTACTAGCTCTAACCTTACTAGCTCTAACCCTAACTCTAACCTTACTAGCTCTAACCTTACTAGCTCTAACCTTACTAGCTCTAACCTCACTAGCTCTAACCTTACTAGCTCTAACCGCACTAGCTCTATCCTTACTAGCTCTAACCGCACTAGCTCTAACCTTACTAACTCTAACCTTACTAGCTCTAACCTTACTAGCTCTAACCTCACCAGCTCTAACCTTACTAGCTCTAACCTTACTAACTCTAACCTCACTAGCTCTAACCTTACTAGCTCTAACCTTACTAGCTCTAACCTTACTAGCTCTAACCTTACTAGCTCTAACCTCACTAGCTCTAACCTTACTAGCTCTAACCTTACTAGCTCTATCCTCACTAGCTCTAACCTTACTAGCTCTATCCTCACTAGCTCTAACCTTACTAGCTCTAACCTCACTAGCTCTAACCCTACTAGCTCTAACCTCACTAGCTCTAACTTACTAGCTCTAACCTTACTAGCTCTAACCTTACTAGCTCTAACCCTAGCTCTAACCTTACTAACTCTAACCTCACTAGCTCTAACCTTACTAGCTCTAACCTTACTAGCTCTAACCTCACTAGCTCTAACCTCACTAGCTCTAACCTTACTAGCTCTAACCCTAACTCTAACCTTATTAGCTCTAACCTCACTAGCTCTAACCTCACTAGCTCTAACCTCACTAGCTCTAACCTTACTAGCTCTAACCTTACTAGCTCTAACCCTAACTCTAACCTTACTAGCTTTAACCTTACTAGCTCTAACCTTACTAGCTCTAACCCTAACTCTAACCTTACTAGCTCTAACCTTACTAGCTCTAACCTTACTAGCTCTAACCTCACTAGCTCTAACCTTACTAGCTCTAACCGCACTAGCTCTATCCTTACTAGCTCTAACCGCACTAGCTCTAACCTTACTAACTCTAACCTTACTAGCTCTAACCTTACTAGCTCTAACCTCACCAGCTCTAACCTTACTAGCTCTAACCTTACTAACTCTAACCTCACTAGCTCTAACCTTACTAGCTCTAACCTTACTAGCTCTAACCTTACTAGCTCTAACCTTACTAGCTCTAACCTCACTAGCTCTAACCTTACTAGCTCTAACCTTACTAGCTCTATCCTCACTAGCTCTAACCTTACTAGCTCTATCCTCACTAGCTCTAACCTTACTAGCTCTAACCTCACTAGCTCTAACCCTACTAGCTCTAACCTCACTAGCTCTAACTTACTAGCTCTAACCTTACTAGCTCTAACCTTACTAGCTCTAACCTTACTAGCTCTAACCTTACTAGCTCTAACCTTACTAGCTCTAACCTCACTAGCTCTAACCTTACTAGCTCTAACCTCACTAGCTCTAACCCTAACTCTAACCCTAACTCTAACCCTAACTCTAACCTTACTAGCTCTAACCTTACTAGCTCTATCCTCACTAGCTCTAACCTTACTAGCTCTAACCTCACTAGCTCTAACCCTACTAGCTCTAACCTCACTAGCTCTAACTTACTAGCTCTAACCTTACTAGCTCTAACCGCACTAGCTCTAACCTCACTAGCTCTAACCTTACTAGCTCTAACCTCACTAGCTCTAACCTCACTAGCTCTAACCCTACTAGCTCTAACCTCACCAGCTCTAACCTCACTAGCTCTAACCTCACTAGCTCTAACCTCACTAGCTCTAACCCTACTAGCTCTAACCTCACTAGCTCTAACTTACTAGCTCTAACCTTACTAGCTCTAACCGCACTAGCTCTAACCTCACTAGCTCTAACCTTACTAGCTCTAACCTCACTAGCTCTAACCCTACTAGCTCTAACCTCACTAGCTCTAACTTACTAGCTCTAACCTTACTAGCTCTAACCTTACTAACTCTAACCTCACTAGCTCTAACCTTACTAGCTCTAACCTCACTAGCTCTAACCTCACTAGCTCTAACCTTACTAGCTCTAACCTCACTAGCTCTAACCCTACTAGCTCTAACCTCACTAGCTCTAACTTACTAGCTCTAACCTTACTAGCTCTAACCGCACTAGCTCTAACCGCACTGTAACAAATACATTAAGACGGCTGAAGACATCTTATCAATCCAAACCTCTTGTTGTTCTTTCTTTTCTTTTTCAAACTTTCTCAGAGCTTCTCTGTGTTTCATATCAGCTCCTTTTGACTGTTTGGCTCCCATAAATTCTGCTTCAAGATCTTTGTCTCCGAATTCATCACTGTTGTTGTTGTTGCTGCTACGAGACGTTTGCACTGGTGCATTTTGCTCCAGTTGTGACTTCATCTCTCCCACCTGACATAAGGTATGCTTCGTATTATTAAAGGTCCCTCGGGATCATTTGGGATTGCACACTTGATAAAATCGTATGGAAATAACTTAATGGTGTTGGAATAAACAGACATGATTGAACCAATTATTTCCCTATTCAAGTATGGTTTTAGTACATGTTTACTAAAATGGAAAATATTGACTTCGCTGACACAATTGTTACAACTATAATTCATGCATTGCTGGGGATGAATGTTGACTGACACTTTCTATAATGAACATCGATATATTCTTCTCTATCACATAGTCAAAACTCGTACTAGGTCTGCCCACATTCATTCTAGGAGTCGTTTACTCTCATTTCAATATTCTGTTTATTTTCATTCAAATGAGGAAATGAAAATCTTGAAACCGGATTAATAATAAGTTGTCTGGCCCAAAGTTTTTTTGAAAACTATTTCTGATAAATTGTTACACGCATGCTCCACTCTATAAATTGTTACACGCATGCTCCACTCTATAATTTACGAAGGACATAAAAGATAGATAGAAACAGCAACCTTTTTCTGCAGTCCTAATATTTGCTGAGCTCGACCTCTCCAGTTGCTGTTAGAATTTAAGAGGTCATGAAAGTTGATTCCTTCTCCAACTTCACTGCTGATCACCTGTCAAGTTAATTATTAAAAATATTAGAAAGCAACATTTTGGTGGTTTCTAACAGTATCTACTGATAGCAAGAGAGTTTGGTTGTTGGCTGTAAATACTAGAATAATATGATTCTACAACCACCAGGGGGACCAACTGGTAACTACTTAACCTTTTGAGCCATCTTCATGTCATTTTTTAGACCTTGCATCTGATTTCTGTATTCTGTATTTCTTTGCTCAGCAATTCGGAGTTTTTCCATAAGCCCTTTAGTTTCTGCATCAACTATAGTTCTACTTCTGGGTGACACATCATCTGCCATCCTTACAGAACTGACTTGTGGGGCAGAATCACCTGAATTCAGCTTTGCAACCTGCAATTCATCGACATAAAATGGTGTATTGATGTACTGAGCAACAAAGCCTACACAACAACAGTCGCAACAACTCACCTCATTCTCTAGATGTCGGCACCTTCCAAATAATTGTTTAGTTTCTGTTTTTTTAGCTTCTAGCGTAGCATTCAGGTCTCTCACTCTTTTAGACAATTCAACTATTTTAGCTGCAGCAGTGTCAGAGCTCAAACCAGAGGAGCCTGTCGACAGTAAATAATTCACCAGATCATCGCTGGCGAAGTATTATCCAGCAAAGATCTACTACCTGCTGTCTCTAACACCTCCCTCCACTGTCCGTATAGCAGCATTACTTGCTGTCTCTAACACCTCCCTCCACTGTCCGTATAGAAGCATTACCTGCTGTCTCTAACACCTCCCTCCACTGTCCGTATAGCAGCATTACCTGCTGTCTCTAACACCTCCCTCCACTGTCCGTATAGCAGCATTACCTGCTGTCTCTAACACCTCCCTCCACTGTCCGTATAGCAGCATTACCTGCTGTCTCTAACACCTCCCTCCACTGTCCGTATAGCAGCATTACCTGCTGTCTCTAACACCTCCCTCCACTGTCCGTATAGCAGCATTACCTGCTGTCTCTAACACCTCCCTCCACTGTCCGTATAGCAGCATTACCTGCTGTCTCTAACACCTCCCTCCACTGTCCGTATAGCAGCATTACCTGCTGTCTCTAACACCTCCCTCCACTGTCCGTATAGCAGCATTACCTGCTGTCTCTAACACCTCCCTCCACTGTCCGTATAGCAGCATTACCTGCTGTCTCTAACACCTCCCTCCACTGTCCGTATAGCAGCATTACCTGCTGTCTCTAACACCTCCCTCCACTGTCCGTATAGCAGCATTACCTGCTGTCTCTAACACCTCCCTCCACTGTCCGTATAGCAGCATTACCTGCTGTCTCTAACACCTCCCTCCACTGTCCGTATAGCAGCATTACCTGCTGTCTCTAACACCTCCCTCCACTGTCCGTATAGCAGCATTACCTGCTGTCTCTAACACCTCCCTCCACTGTCCGTATAGCAGCATTACCTGCTGTCTCTAACACCTCCCTCCACTGTCCATACAACCTCCCACTGCCCACACTTACAGCGGTTACTAGTATTGAAAAGCAATGCCATACTGCATCACATGTGACCGAGTCAGAGACCAAACGCTAGAAAGGGTATGAAACCAGGGAAATGCCATTGTTAGAGACCAAACGCTAGAAAGGGTATGAAACCAGGGAAATGCCATTGTCAGAGACTCAACACTAGAAAGGGTATGAAACCAGGGAAATGCCATTGTTAGAGACCAAACGCTAGAAAGGGTATGAAACCAGGGAAATGCCATTGTCAGAGACCAAACGCTAGAAAGGGTATGAAACCAGGGAAATGCCATTGTTAGAGACCAAACGCTAGAAAGGGTATGAAACCAGGGAAATGCCATTGTCAGAGACTCAACACTAGAAAGGGTATGAAACCAGGGAAATGCCATTGTCAGAGACTCAACGCTAGAAAGGGTATGAAACCAGGGAAATGCCATTGTCAGAGACTCAACGCTAGAAAGGGTATGAAACCAGGGAAATGCCATTGTCAGAGACCAAACGCTAGAAAGGGTATGAAACCAGGGAAATGCCATTGTTAGAGACCAAACGCTAGAAAGGGTATGAAACCAGGGAAATGCCATTGTCAGAGACCAAACGCTAGAAAGGGTATGAAACCAGGGAAATGCCATTGTCAGAGACCAAACGCTAGAAAGGGTATGAAACCAGGGAAATGCCATTGTCAGAGACTCAACGCCAGAATATCTGCATGAAGTCATTGGCGCTATAAATTTGTGCTATTTGTTTACCAACATCACCTCTTGTATCCTTTGGTGTTGGCCAACAGAATAAAAAGCTTCGCAGTTGATTGTGTCAAATATATCTGCTACCGGTACATGTATTGACACAAAATTTTACAAAGGTAACAAATACAGGATTGCAAAACTTTGAATGTTTGCAAATACTTAGTGTATGTATGCCCTCATAGAAATACTTAGTGTATGTATGCCCTCATAGAAATACTTAGTGTATGTATGCCCTCATAGAAATACTTAGTGTATGTATGCCCTCATAGAAATACTTAGTGTATGTATGCCCTCATAGAAATACTTAGTGTATGTATGCCCTCATAGAAATACTTAATGTATGTATGCCCTCATAGAAATACTTAGTGGATGTATGCCCTCATAGAAATACTTAGTGTATGTATGCCCTCATAGAAATACTTAGTGTATGTATGCCCTCATAGAAATACTTAGTGTATGTATGCCCTCATAGAAATACTTAGTGGATGTAAGCCCTCATAGAAATACTTAGTGTATGTATGCCCTCATAGAAATACTTAGTGTATGTATGCCCTCATAGAAATACTTAGTGTATGTCCTCATAGAAATGGTCACACTCACACCCACAGCCCCATCCATAGGCTAACATAGAGACAAACAGACAGAACTTTTTTTTACATAATATATCACAATATTAATTTACCTGTCAGCGCAATTTTATCTTCTTCTCGTTTCCTCTTCAGCTGCCGTATTTCATAATCTCTCTCACCCAAAAGTTTGAACAATCGGCTATTTTCATCTTTTAGCTCCTAAAAAGTCAAAACTAAAACTTAAATGTGATAAATTCAATCCATTAATGAATAAATGATATAATAAACACCAAAAGTTACCCGTATCTGCTCATTGAGGTGTTCCACCAACTCGACCGACAAATATGTTGAAGATTTCGGTAAAGGTTCGTCAACCTGAAATCACAATCACTTGCTTTAAACAATTGGCCTAAAACGTTTTAAAATGATCATTGGAACCATTATAAACATATCATCGTCTTGAAGGATACCTTCAAATCCAGTTCATCATTAACACCAAAAGCAAGTGTAGCTCCGTTCTCAGCAGCGCTTCCATTCTCATGAGTCTGATCAGCCTTTACCTCTTGCGATTTTGGCTTTTGTTGTGTTTTCTGTTTGTTCAACTTTCGTTTTTCTAATTTTTGATGCTGTTGTTGTTGAAGCTGTTCAAATTTCTTTTTAAGATCATCATCATCATTCTTGTCAGGCATTATAAGAAGATTGTAGGTATTTGCTACAAAAACCATACAACAATTGATGTATTGACTGCTGTGATACTTGGTGCTGTTGAGCTATCCAATCAATTATTTAGTATTTGGGGTAACTACAAAGACTAGATAGCGGTTGAGTAAAATACATATACGTAAGTGGTGATGTTATATCTATGAACAAAACCTGAGTAATCTCAGAGGTCCCGCAGAGTCAGCTACCAGCAAATGCTTTATGGTCAGCATCTTTACACTAGTGATACTATTATTTTATGCTTTGAGTACTACATAAAAGCTTTCCAAAAAAGATACAAAGTATATTAAACAACCTAGTTAGTAAGTTTGAGTAAAGTGACCACACTCCACCATGTTTGTTCTACATAACCATCATGTAGTGACAGGTGCTGGTTTCGAAGTTACGTTTATCACAGCAAGTGCATGGTTAGCACCACAGCTAGGTCACGTGATCTGGAACACGCGAATATGCGAACATCGGCGTCATGATTATGGGAAACTCATACCAAGCACTTTTGTCTTTCTATCGTTTGCTCAGTGGCTAACTTTGTTATGGTACTAGTAGAATAAATAAAGAACACAACATTTGGAGATGGGTTTGAGAGTTTTTGGCAAAAGAAGAGGAAAAGTAACAGACCTTCATGCTCACTAACACCAATGCTCCAGTGGTAGTAAATCACTCGTACGTTTTAGTTATAATTATTAATTATTATTTTATTATTTTGGTTTGTTGGGGATACTGCGCTATCCTAGTTCATGTTCCAGTGAAAAAAAAACAAAGAATAAAACAAATAACTTTTTATGTTGCTTAAAAAAAATTTGACTTGTTCTATAATCATAGAATCATTCTGAAAATAACAATGGCTAATTTGAGTGCCAGTGGTGTGTGTGGTCCACTAATGTGAGTACCAGTGATATGTGTGGTCCACTAATGTGAGTGCCAGTGGTGTGTGTGGTCCACTAATGTGAGTGCCAGTGATGTGTGTGGTCCACTAATATGTTTATCAGTGATATGTGTGGTCCACTAATGTGTTTATCAGTGATATGTGTGGTCCACTAATGTTTAAACTAGAGAAGTTGGAAACAATAGCTGGAAGAGTCTCAGTACAGTCTCAATACAAAAACCATCAACAAACACTTAAAACCAATGAGTGACTCAGAGTTCACAAAGACTGGCTTTGCAATACTGCGAGGGTCAGCATTTGAGGGTAATCCTCAGTTCATCAGATACATCTGGTCAGCCTGATGATTACGATGCTCCTATGCAAGCATTGGAATTTGGAACGAATGTAGACAGGAATGAATGACAGACCTGGAATGAAAGTGGACTATGTAAGAGAAAAGAAAAATTTGACGATCATTCTAGGAAGTGTCGACATTCATTCCTGGTGACATACAAACTTATGTTTCGACGTTTGTTTCAGGAACAAAATATATCAGCGTTTTTTTTCCAAAGTAGACAACTCCTAGAATGAAAGTCGAAACAATATTTTTTATGTTTGTACACTAGAGGGTATGATGGTGAATGTTTATTTATAATAGCAACAGACAGCACATAAAAATACCACAAGCAATACACAAGTATTAAGAAAACGAGAAAAATATCCTCGAGGATTTACAACAACAAACTGAGCATGTGTGTGCCGGAAACACTCGTAAGTAATTATAAACTACATAAAAACCTAACAATTTTATATGTCGATAAGAACGAACGTAGACACATCCGGAAATGAAAGTCAAAAATTTTTTGTTTATTGCATAGTCAAGGTTCATTCCAGCTGTGTCTGCATTCATTCCTGTTCATTCCAATTCTCCAAGCATAACATCAACATACCATAGTAGAGCCAAATTGTACTTTTTAAAACCACATGTTTCGAAAACTGACTCGGGAATCGAGTAAAACATTAGCACAGTTTGTAGCTAGGATGAGAATTGCGGCTGTAGGTTGTGGCTACACCAAAGTTGATTCTCAGATAAAAGATTAAGTTGTATCTGCTTGTCAATCAGACAAGCTGCATCGTAAGTTGCTTGAAAAAGAGTCTAGTCTGACATTGGCAAAAACCTAGAGTATTGCAGCTACATTAAAAGGTGTAGAACAACAGCTGAAAAGAATGAAATTGGAGAGTCGTGACAGTAGTAAGGTAAATAAAGCCAATTCTAACATAGGTGGTAGCGTGAAACACATGTATCGATATAGTGGTGCCTGTTCCAATGTTGAAAATATAGCGATGTCGGTAGTATTAGTAATTCAAGGTCATGCGAAAGATGTGGCACCAATCACAAGCCTAGATAATGTCTTGTTTGGGGTAAAAAGTATCGTGTTTGCAAAGGCAAGATTTTTTTCAAAGCTATATGCCGTAGAAAGCTATGTGCTGCAGTAAGCTATGTGCCGCAGCGCAGCAAGCTATGTGCCGCAATAAGCTATGTGCTGCAGTAAGCTATTTGCTGCAGTAAGCTACACTGACACAGTAAACTCTGAGGCTAGTACAACTAGTAATCAGTTCAATGGTCCAGACTCTAAAACAGAACCATCCTTTCCTTTTTGTAGTGTTACTAGAGAACTACTCTTTAGCATAAAAAGACACACAATTCCAGAGAATTTGAACATCCACACCGTAATCTTAACATTATCAAGCACTGTCTTTACCCAAAACAGCCTGTTAACAATATCGCCTCTTGCTGCAACAACTGGTCCTATAACATCTACCACTAGATACACAAATCACGAATTGCATTCAAGCAATATCTGAAAGGCAAATTTGCCATTGTGTGCCGCACCATATAAATAGACCAAAGAAATTTAGTGATTTGCAAAACTTGTTACCAGAAAAATAAAAGTTACTGTGTCTTTTCACTTTTGCAATATTTTTTTCTTATTATTCCTGATGTGAATGGTAAGCCAACGACAACTTCAGTAGTAAGAGTAGACTACTACTGCAACCACTACTAGCACCACTACTACCACCACTACTACTACCACTACTACTACCACCACCACTACCACTATTACTACTGAAGTTATCGTCGGTTGTAGTAAGGTACTACAATAATAATAATAATGAGGATTGTTGTTGTCTCTAAAAAAATTGACTTGAATAAATAATAATATATACATGTAATAATATATTACACACCAATAGTTACAATAATTAGTTATTAATTTATCATTAATAATAATAAAAGAATAACAATAATAAATTTATTATTATTCTATTAATTAATAATTATTATAATAATAAATAGTAGGAGTAGTAGAGAACAGTTCTATTGTAATAAGAAAAATCTGCCACAAGCATACATTAGGGAACACTCCCACAGCCCCTTGGGGATGGGTAAACTCAACAAAATCTTGTTTCAATATATGGAGCATGAAGAGGAAAAACAGCAAAACAATTCTTCAGGTTGCCATTTTAAATAAACAAATTTCACTAAGGACTGGCTCGCAGCAATCGCAGAGCTATAACTTCGTTGGTCAAATGTTAGAAGACTTAAACAGCGTTAGATTTTCCGAAATAACTGTAGTAGATCAATGGTATTTACCCATAACAATAAGAGTTATGCCCCAGTCTACAAAGAAGTATTAGTTGTTTGTTGCTAGTTGTCAGATATATTTCATCAATCGATAGACCCAAATTTAACTGACAACTAGCAACTGACAATGATGCACCAGTTTTCTATAGACGGCTTCTTTTGCATTGTTATTAGAAAGACAACTCTTAATCAAAATAATAATTCGCCTACTGGCCACACTCGTTGCATCGGTGAATGAGCACTGTGCTGTGTTTGTTTCGTTTGTTATATTTAGCATCCATTCATTCAACCACAAAAATAATATACATAAGTTGATTGTTGAACAGAAATAAATTGCTGTGTAAAAAAGTATTCTGCATTTAGTTCTGAATTTCAATCACTGCTTTAATTTAATGAAGAGAACAAAAATTCTTCTTCCATGGCATTTTGTTTTTTTTTTGTACAAATATGGTGAGACAACAAAAATAGTACTAGTTTTTTCACTACTTACATTGTATACTTTATTTGCAAATAAACGAATAGTGAAACAGAGATTAAAAAAGTGTTTGTCTATATTAACAATACAATGAGTGGAAGCTATGCAGCTCTTGTTATCTAACTGTCAGTAGCAGTTAGTCTGAAGGTTATGTAAGTAGATATATATGTACAAGTATATGGTACCATTGGTATCAGAACAATGATATAGTAGCACAAAGCACCATGCCTAGTTAATATCTATACTAACAGATGTACATTTGATTGAAACATTCCAGCATATATTCACACAGTAATTGATCGATTTGTTTCAAAAAGGTTTCACTTCTAACACGTAAATGTTTTAAAACATTGAAATGAGTACACTTGGCTTATTGCCAAATAATCACAGTGTATGAGTGTATGTGTTGTATGCAGTGTGAAGCAGCTCCGTGTGACCAGTTGTTGGTTGTTTAGTACAATGAGAACTCCCTGTTTGTTAGCTGCATGTCATGCACAAACCTGTAACATACGGTAGATAGTCTTGTGTCAAATCAGAACAAAGCAACGGATGGTTTTGTTTATTGAAAGAGCATAAAAAGAACAAATAGTTTACTAGTGTATTTCATGCATCACTTACTTTGTCATTTCGCTATTTACATGAGTATATCTCGGTACAGTGGCCCAAGACTCGTTATGTTTCAGTGGTTCATCTTTCCTCCATGCTGCTACTTCTTGGGAGGTAGTCATTGGAACTCTGTATGTCTCTATCGGCTCTACAGCAAACCACCGCACATCTGAGCTCCACTTTTACTTTTAATAACAAAAAGTTAAGGTAAATAAAATAATATTGTTGATGAAAACTCATTGAAAAATAGAGTTTGTTTACCTTTGGGATTTCTACAATGTTTTGTTCGTAATCGCATTTTTTCTTTCCAAGACTCTTCGCCAGCTAATCCTGGCCCTGGTCCGTAGCTACTAGTTTGATTTATTGGTACAATAGACCTCTTGGGTGGTACATATCCGGCAATTGGTGGAAGTGGGGTAATGTCAGTTCCTCCTGGCTTTTGTTCTCTTTTCAGCCATTCTTCTTGAGTATAATCTGGTCGTAGTGCACCTTGTCTCACTTTATTTTGATAACCAATTTGAGTGATGCCAAAAAACGCCATGATAATTGCCTATGCTGGCCTTCAACTAGTTCTCTGTTAGGAAATTGTTTATAACTTGCATGAGCAAGAAAACCGTTGATTGCAGATACTTCTGCGGATCTTGCTACATAGTTATTGCCTGTGGCAACGCGCAGGAAATCACCTTTGATTGTTGCCTTTTACTCGATACGCATTGAAATATAGAAAGTCCGATGCACAAAGCGGTTTAAAGAGTATTAAACGGAAAAGCCCAAGTGCTTGATATTTAAATAGACCGTTGCCGTAGTGTGTCCACCCGGCACTTCACTTATAATTTGAAGCGTCGGTATTCATTCATTCTTGCTAACTTGGGAAAAATCTGAGTAATTTTTAAGACTGTACAGTTTTCTAATCCCAGTCATCTATATTGAATATGGCCAGTGGAGGCTCTCTTGCCTTTGATGAATATGGCCGACCATTCATCATCATCAAAGATCAGGACCAGAAGAAAAGATTAACAGGCATAGAGGCCCACAAGGTGATTTAAAACTTGCGTACTTTTTTTTAATCACGATCGCTAGCACATTCTGGAATGTTCTAGTCAACGCATTCATATAATATTACAATAATAATGTAAACATACTCATAATGTTATTACACTCAGAAATCAAATCTTTTTGGACCGATTTTGATGTCGTCTAAAACTAATGGACAGTGGTTCTTTTTCAGTAAAAAAAGACATTATAAAATTAAATAATAATAATTATAATAATTATTATTATTTTTTTAGCATTAATTAATGGAACTGCCAGCTAATCCTGGACAGGTTGACGTCAGTAGTTTTTAGTATAAATATCATCAGATTTGGAAAATTAACTTGAATGAACTACTACTAGCTAGCGATATATATATATATAATAATTATTTATTATATTATTATTATCATTATGATTATTTATTTATTTTTAAAAAAAAATTTACTTTAATTCATTAAATATTATTATTATTATTATAATTTGTTTAACAACAATCATTATGATAAAAATAATAATAATTAAATGATGCTGATGGTGATAAAAATGATAATAAAATCATAATTAATAATAATAAATAGTCACTCGTGTTCCGTGATAATAGTGATAATAATAATTATTAATTAATAATAAACTTTAATTAGCTTTAAAAATAAACAATAATGATAATAATCATTATTACCTTCTACTATTTTATTATTATTATTATTGTCACCAACTATGTTTGTTGGCAACTTAATACTCTTTAGGTACTTACCCTCATTTATTTAATCCATAATGGACACACATGATGATATAGCTAGCACAAAAGCATCACAATTGTGGCATAAAACGAGCCAAAGCATTCTTATAGTTGTGAAATTATTGGTAACAACTACAATTGTCATTGTTACTGTTGGGTTGTAATGATATATGTGTGATATATGTGTGATATCTGTGTGATATCTGTGTGATATATGTGTATATCCGTTGCTAATAATGTGTGTATGATGTAGTGTTGTGTGTGGGTAACCATAATAAATTAATGGAACTGATCTGGGCTGCATGAAAAAGTAATTTATTGAATCTATTATTGTATGTATATATATATAGATTCGATACGTTTTGATATTATTGTATACATACTCTCTTATTTTATCAATTACTGATTATACTTTTTATTCCAAAAATGCTAATGACAAAAATGTGTGAAATGTCAATTTGTTTTGTAGAGAAGTTTCACTTCATTTTTTTGTTTGGTGTTTGATACAGAATTACATTTTTATTTAATTGTTATTTTCATACATTTAGTCACACATTTTGGCTGCAAAATCGGTTGCATCTATTATCCGTACCTCTCTTGGACCCAAAGGCCTTGATAAGATGATGATCACACCAGATGGTGAGGTGACAGTCACTAACGATGGTGCAACTATACTCAAGATGATGGATGTTGATCATCAGATAGCAAAACTGTTAGTGCAGCTCTCTCAGTCCCAGGATGATGAGATTGGTGATGGCACTACAGGCGTAGTAGGTAATGATGCACATACACTAGTTGGTAAATGGTATCGTTTGTTGTGAGCACTTGCTCTCATTGCATAATGCTCCATTACAATGTAATAGTAGTTAGTATAGCTATACTATTTTATAAAGCTTTCGCTTATCTGATCCTGAAATCTCATTGGAGTTGTGTTTTACACGAATAATCCAGCAAACATCTCAGATTTTGTCTAAATATGATACTTTTGTAACAGTGTTAGCTGGAGCATTGCTGGAAAAGGCAGAAGAGCTTCTAGACAAAGGCATTCACCCTATCAGAATAGCTGATGGATATGAAATGGCAGCTAAAGTTGCATATGATCATCTAGAAACTATCTGTGAGAAATTTCCAGATCCCAGAAAGGACCTGGAGCCATACATACAGACAGCTATGACCACATTAGGTTCCAAAATGTAGGTTGTGTGTAGCTCTGTGCAATAAGTGCTTGCGTTTAGATATTGCTATAGTAGGTTTACAGCCATATCTTATCCACTGCGTGCCCAAATTACTGTTAGTATTTCTACATATTAGCAGTCCAGACAGCATGCTAGATAAAACTGTGCAGGGATTACTGGTTGGTTGTTTGTATTGTCAGCTAATCATCGAGACTCTGTGACATTCTATATTGATATATAGGTGTATATTGGTGTATAGGGGTGATCTTGAGCATTCTTTCTTCTGATTCGGTGGTTTTTGATATAATTTAAATTTGCAAAATGCTGGGAAATACCAACTATTATTGTTTTGTGTAGAGTAAATCGGTGCCACAGAAAGATGGCAGAGATAGCAGTAGACGCTGTGATGGCAGTGGCCGATATGGAAAGGCGTGATGTTGACTTTGAACTGGTTAAGATGGAAGGCAAAGTGGGGGGCAAGCTGGAGGATACGATGTTAATTAAAGGTGTATTAGTAGACAAGGACATGAGCCATCCACAGATGCCTAAAGTAAGTGCATTGTGTCATTTACTTCTACTCTTGCATGCCTAAATTACTGCTATTACTCCATGTATTAGCAGTCCAGACAGCATGCTAGATAAAACTGTGCAGGGATTACTGGTTGGTTGTTTGTATTGTCAGCTAATCATCGAGACTCTGTGACATTCTATTGGATTCTATTGCTGCCTTTTTCGTTTGGTTGTAAACTTTGTCAATTTAAAATCCTCTCCTTTAGACTTTTTTCATTTTGTGAAATGTAAATAACCCCCGAGTTGGGATTTGTATTAATGTTGTTAGATGTCTTTTGCATTGCATGTGTTGAGCAAACTGTACACTTTGTTTAATAGTGCTAGATCATGGATTTTTAAATGAGTGAACTTATTTTACCTGTTTCAGGTGACTTTTGTCGAAAAGGTTGTGCTATCATTAACTCCATCTATAGTTTAGACGCAATTTGTTTTTGATACACAACAACTTATGTAAGGCCAGAAAGTAGAGTTACAAAAATGGCTCGATCACATGGAAGAAGGGCCTCCGGAGAAAATTCTTCTTGCAAAAACTTTCAAACGTAAAATTTTCTGAAGGTGTTTTAGTTTATTTTTGGTGTGTTACATAGCCAATATATCAAAAACTAAAGAAAATTTACAAATTGAAAATTGTTATTTTCAAGTTGCTGATTATCAAAAGATTGAGATCATCATAGGCTAGAATTAATTTGTGATAATTAAAAAAATCCAAATTTGCATTGTAATCAGCAACAATTCTCAAATTTTGAGTACAGGTTATTTGACCAAAAATATAAGCAGCGTGAAATAAGTATTCATTTTCAAAATTATCTACAGGGAAAAAAGAAGACAATTTTAGCCAATTTGTGATTATTGTTAGTAATTTTAGCGCTGTAGCACTCTTTGACACTAAAGAAAAGACAACTCCAAAAAATGAGTCGCAAAAACGATCTATGACGTCCACCTTTATATAGGCATTACCATTTTGTTTACAGTCAGTTAAAGACGCTAAAATAGCTATCCTAACTTGTGCGTTTGAACCACCTAAACCAAAGACCAAGCATAAACTAGACGTCACATCTGTCGAAGACTATAAGAAACTGAGAGTGTATGAGAAAGAAAAGTTTGAAGAAATGGTGAAACAGGTAGAAAAATTTAATTATTGAACAACAGTCTTCCGCTTCACTCTTTTCGTCTCTTTGTAAATTTATGGTTTGTTGCATATCGTAGGTCAAAGAAACTGGGGCCAATCTGGTCATTTGCCAGTGGGGATTTGATGATGAGGCAAATCATTTGCTTCTAAAGAACCAACTACCGGCTGTGCGATGGGTTGGTGGACCTGAAATAGAGCTGATTGCCATAGCAACTGGTGGTAGAATTGTACCCAGGTAAGTCACTTGTGACCTGCTACATTATGTATTGTATGATTCTTTACTGCATGTAGAATTCCTGGTATGTGTTACCTGCCCACCAGGCCAGACACCATGCAATATCAAGCATTAATTGACTAACCAACATTTTTAATTCAGCATAATGGATGCATTGTGTAATTGTTTGGTTTGTTACAACATTCTATGATTGTGAAGTCTCAGAGTTATGACCATTTGTCTTGTTACACTTTGTTGATATTTTATACGACAGGTTTGGAGACCTGACTGCTGAGAAGCTGGGAGCTGCAGGAATTGTTCGAGAATTGAACTTTGGCACTACCAAGGATAAGATGTTGGTGATTGAGGATTGCAAAAATACCAGGGCAGTCACCATATTTGTTAGAGGAGGCAACAGAATGGTAAGTATTCTCTCTCCGCTTGTCGTTTTGTATCATAAAATGCTATGAGCGAAGGCTTTGAGTGCAGTGTTTTTATCCTAGATCATAGCTGAAGCCAAACGAAGTCTGCACGATGCGTTGTGTGTCATTAGAAATCTCATTAAAGATGACAGGGTCGTGTATGGTGGAGGAGCGTCGGAAATCTCCTGTTCTCTCGCTGTCTCCAGAGAGGCCGATAAGGTACGTAGATAGCTGATACTTGGCTACTTGTTAGATTATACCCCAAACAATGTTATATTATTTATTGTGAATCAATCTGTAGATTTCTACTATTGAACAATACGCAATGAGGTCTTTTGCTGATGCCTTGGAGTCTGTGCCATTGGCGTTGGCAGAGAACAGTGGCCTAGCTCCTATCAATACACTTGCGGAGGTGAAATCTCGTCAAGTTAATGAATCTAATCCTCGACTGGGAATTGACTGCCTAGAGAAAGGAGATAGCGGTATGTGTGTAACCGTGTGTTACTTGCATTGCAAACCCTGCAAATATACTTAATTGATATGTATAGTTCTAATTTGCTGTCCACCCTATTGCTTGGAAGCTTACAATTATTCTAAACACAATTGTTTTACAGTATGTTTACGTTCATCAATGATATAGTACCTTGTTTTACCAAGTCAGGATTCATATGGTAACTTGGCTTTGCTCTCACTACACATTTGGTAGCAATTGTTTAGTTTCTGTCAAATGATGTTAATCCTTGATTTGTATTTTATTGCAGATATGAAGACTCAACATGTTATTGAGACACTCACCTCCAAAAGAGCACAACTTATGTTGGCTGTGCAAGTCTGTAAAATGATCCTCAAAATAGATGATATTAGAGCAGACGGCACTGCAAACATGTAGTTGAACTGCACAATCAATTTGTTGTATAATTTTCTTTCTCTTGTTTTGACTGGCTTTTATAAAAATTATTTATACTTGTTGGCTACGGTGTTGCTTCTAGGCATCTCACCACAACAGTTATTTGTGAACGTGAACAAATATACTTTATTACATTAAACATGTGAACTTCATTAATATGTACAGACAGACAAAATTTGTCTTCTCTAAGATTCTATTGCTGCATCGGTTCGACCTTATAACCTTGTTTCTGTAATTCTTGTCTAAAATAGAATAATAAATGCAAAACAATTCATCAGAGTGACATATGAGCCAATAACCATATTCTAGCTGGCTATAGATTACACCAAAGCCGTACATCTACAGAGTCGCGACAATTATTGCTTTTTTGCTTCCGAGTTGTAGATACTCTCTAAACATATGGCCTTGAGTAGAGCCACTGTAGTAACAGTAGCCCTAGCTTTCTTTATGTGCCATGCAACCAATAACCATAGATGTCAAAGCTGGACATTTACTAGGTCACTAGAATTTAGATTAAAGCGCCACGGTTGTGGTGAGTCTGTTAATATACAGCTTTGGATTATGTAATATCACTACACTTGTTTACACAACCAGCAGCGGATTGACACATATTTTCTCTAACTATAGTTTTATAAAGGTGAAAAACAAACTAGGTCTTTTGCAAAGCAGGCTAAAAGTGTCACAATTGCCTACTCTGATATATGTGGTTTCACTGGGCCTAATCTATGCGCTGAACGAACCACACAAGATGGTGTGAAAAACAAGAAACATTTATTTGCATCAGAGTAATTGGATAAATTCTTGTTATGGTCTGGCCACGCACACGACTTTGTTCTGTTCCGGCGACACTCACAGCTCGACACGACGCCTGAACTGATCACCGGAAACGGTTTCTACAGGCCACACTGGCTGACGGCAATCGTGACTTCGGCACCTTGGGCGCAAAGAAAATCAAGTAATAATAAAACTAATAATTCACAATAATATTAAGATGAATATAATCATAGTGATCAGTAAATTATAATAATTATTTTCAATAACAGAAACTTATTATTATTACTTATTTATTATTTGCTACTCAGTATTTAGTAAACATCAGTTATAATTAATTATTATCATAAATAAATTTTTCATGGGTAATAATAATTATTTTACTTTGCTTATTATTATATTCATTGCACCATTAACAAGTCCCAATAAAAACAATCAATAGTGATAGTGATTATCTTCATGTTTTTTCCTTACAATTTATCATAATAAGCAAAAGTTATATTTATGCCAACGACTTAGTACAAGTATTGTTGGCGGCAACATTTTTTAAATTAACCTTGACCCAGTGCGGACAAAGATTAACCAATCACTTTATAGCCGCGGCGTCGAAATATTTAAAAACTTCAGCATGTTCAACTACGTGGTACGGCGCCGGTTAGATTGGGCGCCAACCGGCGCGGCTTTACTGATTCGACCAAAAGTCGTGTGTGTGGCCAGACCAATATGGTTGCTTTCATATAACATTTACAACTGATGAATAGCAGAAGCAGACCTAATGTCAAAAACTGTGGGTGGCGACAAAATTGGTTCAACTAGTGACAATACTGGTTCGGGTGGCAAAAAATTTGACCAACCGGTCAATAGCATGGACCCTGGGTTGACCGGTCAATAGCATGGACCCTGGGTTGACCGGTCAATAGCATGGACCCTGGGTTGACCGGTCAATAGCATGGACCCTGGGTTGACAGTACCAAGTTGGCTTGTTAGTTGACAAATTTTGAGCAATGGTAGACGAGTCTCATTGTTTGATGAAGGGGTAGGAAGCTGCTGGCTACACGAACTGAGACCTCATAAAGGGAATTTTTCGTCCACCAAAATATTACCTTTCAATAAGATATTGAAAAACTACCCTAAAAATAACGAAATTAAGTCTGTTTTTTAGCATTCAATTCAGATTTCAAAAAACTTATGATTTACATTTACGCCATCTTTATCATGCTTAACCAACAAACGAGTTTTCGTACGCTGCTAGGTGAATCAGTAGTAGTTTCTGTAATCTCTACTCTTGCAAGTAGTTGTTACTCCATTCCATATATTACATGGGAATTTTTTCTAGAAAACCCAACATTGGGGAGACAACTTTAATATGATTAAAATAAAAAAGACTTAGCTTATTGAAAAACATTCTCCCACTTTTCTCATTAACTTGCTACTAATAAAAAATGTTCAAGCACATTATCACAAAAAAGACACTCCATCCTTTACGATAAATAAATAAAACAAATTATCATTGACATATATTATTGTCAATATCAAGTATTTGCCATCAATCAGTTAGTCAATGTTGTCACCAGACAATGTAAGTTGGTTGCCATTACAATTTTTGACAATCAGTTTGGCCACGTCTTTGATGAAGATGGGCATGTTCATATGCAACAACAGTTTTCTTGTCATTCTCATGTATCACAATATTTTTAGTTCATACTGGAAAAGATTAAAACTGGAAAGTTTAATCATACTTAAGTTGTGAAGAAAAGTCATCTTCTATGTTATCATCATCCCAGTTATCTTCCCAGATCTTTTTATCACCTTCATCTTCTTGATCTTTTCCCCAGTCTACAAAACAGAACCATTATCATAGAACATTACCAGCAAAGAACCCTTGTAACTTTCACAAATTGAATTGAGTATTTTATCCATCTAAGATGCATTGTTTGTATAACATCAATGTGGAAAACGGCCATCGGGCTGTTTGCCTATGGTTACGTATTTACATATTTCACTATGCTGCGATAAATAAAAACAGCTGTAAAGCATTCTATTGGACCAATTTGATGGATGGCCACAGTTTTCAAACTGAAGTATTTGAAGACTCAATGTTATGTTTTTCAATAATGTAGGTGGAGACAAATCACAAACAGTTACATTTTGCTATCATACTGCGGTTGCTATTATACGGTGGTTGGAGTGTCAATCAAGTAATGGCGGTCTAGCAGAGTAGTTTCTCTTTAGCGATGCAACCGGAAGTAGCCTAATCGATCATATAACCTATCATTAGAAATCACGACTTTCTTGACTATTATGTTGATTCGAAACATTTTATGCCGCTGATATGACAAAACTGATATCGTTGAGAAAACTTGGAAAAAATTTTCTCAAGCATATTTTAGTTTATTCGCTGAGAAGATTTAATTAAATATTATATGCTCATAAATACTACATGGTGAGCTATAGTTTCATATTTTGGGTTGGTTCGAGTCTGCCAAAGCAAATTAATGAGGGTGCGCCGTTGTCATGGCGTGCTTACACAGTAACCATGTACTGAGGTGATTTATGTGAACGGCGCATTGTCAGTATTATAAATCGCACACCTACCTACTGCTCATGAATCGTAAAAAACGTTTGATTATCTGATTGGGAGATAACTTCTGCCAGATCCCTTACTAATTCTATGCAGCTCCCTTATTATTGGTATTGTAGGGTGGTAGAAATCAGGCTTCAGGTATCTTTACTGCTAGTGCCACCTATAAAGCTGCCACGACCTCATTCCACATTGGTTTATGAGTTGACTCCATTATTGCCTCTCAGTGTACATAAAGTGCAACATTCTCGTGTAACATAGTTTGTGTAACATTCTTGTGTAACATAGTTTGTGTAACATAGTTTGTGTAACATAGTTTTTGTAACATAATTTGTGTAACATAGTTTTTGCAAGCTTGTTAGCTCTTTCGTGTCTGCAATGAGCCAGCACACAACTCAATTGTGTCATTTTTCAAATTGAGCTGGGAGAGATGGGGAAGGTAAAACGGGGAAGGGGTAGAGCGTGGCAGAGGGTAAAAAGTAGTGTGGGTGGAGGGCGAGGTGGGGAAGAGCAGGACAAAAATAGAGCGAGCTGACATAATGATATTAGACTACGACGAGTGATATTGCTAGCTTCAGTATAAAATAAATTTTATTCATTTTTAATCTTCTAAATCATGAATACAGAGTTCTTGACACGCTGAATTTTCGTAATATAAATCAATTTACCAACACCATATGGTTATGCCCATGTGGATTATCCAACTAAAATGCACTTATTACTCATACGTGTGTCCACTAAAGCAGCAACACAGGTTATTATAAGCAATGTTTTATCATATATTGATTATTAGCATAGTAAGCAATAATAAAGGGATATATATATAACCAAACATATCGTTGCCCTTCACCCCAGCCCCTTTTCACTTGGTCTCATTCCTTGATTGCCTCCTCCCACTGCTGCCTGCTCCCATGGTTGCCTCTTCCCAATGACGCCTTTTCCTGTGGTAGCCTCCTACCGCGGTCGCCTCCTACCGTGGTCGCCTCCTACTGTGGTCGCCTCCTCCCATGATAAGCTCCTCCTCACATCTAATAACAATTTTGTCACTAATGCATGTTTTGACAGTAACTACTGAGAGTAGTTCGTAGGAAAATGAATAGCAGCATTGTGGTAATAATAGAATCAAATAAAAACATAATTAAATAATAATACAATAACAATAACTATAGAGTGATACATCATTTGGTAGTCAATTTTGCTGTGACTATTTTTAACAGTGTTAACACTGTTGCCATAAACCAAGTTACAAAAGCAACCAATAACGGCAGTATCTGGTATTAAATAACTATAAATAGTAATACAACAGAAACAAAAAATATTGCTAATAATGAAAATAACTAAAATAACATATAACAATTATAAAAATGTAATAAATCCAATAACTATTTCAGATTGAAACATATGGAGAAACTATTGTGATTAGTACAGTAATGAGCATTTTTTCAAAGCAAAAAAACAACAACGATAATAAGAACCAGTAATAATAATAATATATATACTACATGATCATGTATTATTAGCTCAATAAATTTTATCGGAAAAATTCGTAATTATAATAAATAATACATTTTCTTTGTAATAGAAATTTTACTTTTTTGAAATGACCGAAGTAAAATCAATAACTGAATAACCTAATTGCACTAATAAACAGAAAAGAGATGAGAAAAATGACAACTTACACGGGTCGAAAAATGTTTTTGTTCTCTTTCCAAACTGCAACCTATCGCATTAATAAATCAACCAATGGTCATCGCAATGTATTGTCACCTCACTAATTCCTTAACTTCGGTATGCTTCGATACAGAAAAGCCAAAGGGTTTGACCATTTAAAAACAAATTCACGAAAAATCTCTGGTTTGAGAACAAATGTCAAAATTATACCCTTGCCACACAACAGATTAATTTATTGGAATGTTGCTAATGCAGTATTTGTTTCTCTCAGTGTGGCAGTTTAGACGTATATCAAGGTGGAACTACAGACATATATACATATACAGACACACACACAAAGGAGAGACGTCTTTCTCGTTTATCTATTCAGATTATAATTATCGCCTATCGGCACACAACAGTGGCGCATGGCTATCAATTATCATTATGGTTATTGTAAAATTACCAGACATCGACATTGCAACGATGCTAATCATCATTGTTATCATAACTACATCTAATCATTTGCTACAGCTACTACTAGTCTTTCTGTTTACTACATTCAATATTGATAGTGGGTGTACTTACTACAGTGACGATTCTCATGGTTTCCTGATCACCACAATAACCACTAAAGTATGAAATAGTCATGTACCATATTATGATTAAGGAACAAATATATATAAGCTTATGTATCCTCCGTGTCGGCCGAAAACAAAAATAATTGTAATAAACAATGGCAAAATAAAAACAAATAACTTAGTATTAAAATAATAGAAATTTTATCATCATACATGATACAATGATTATTATTATTGCAACTAATTAGTATTGCAATTATATACATTGATTGATAACAAAAAACTGAAGTTTTTAATAAATAATGCTCATGATGTTCATCATTGTGTTCAATTTAATAGCAATGTTAATAATCACAAATAATAATAAAAAAGAATCATAATAATCAACAATAATTGTAATATAATAATATAATTATTATTGCAATAGTAACAGTGGCATTATTTATTATAACTATGCATTAAAACCTATTACCAATTATTATTTATATATCAATTATTACTATCATTATTATTAAATAATAATAAAAAAAAACAATAATCTATTCATAATTATTATTATAATTATTTGTTATTATTGAATTATTATCAATACTTATAATAATAATAGCGGTAATTAATTAACAAATTAAACAATTTTCACTTATAACAATAATAATACTGATTAAATTATTAAAATATAATAATGATTATTATAATAATAATACTGATTAAATTATTAAAATATAATAATGATTATTATAATAATAATAATGATAACATTATTATTATACGCTTATTATATTATTATTATTATGTATAACTTATTATTATTTATAAAATGATTTTCTTATTGAGAGGATTGTTGTTCATTTTATTATTATTAAATTTAACGATAACAATTAATAATTACAAATATTATTATTAAAACAATTCATTATTAATAATATTATAATAATAATAATTAATATACTAATAATAATATATATAATAATATATATATATATACATTACATAACAAAATATATTTATTTATTATTTGCGAACTATTATTGTATTTAATAATAAATAATAAAAACGAATATAATAATAAAGTAACAACAACAATCAATGGATTAATAATAATACTACTACTATTATTTATAATAATATAATAATTATTATCTTATAATAATAATAATTATAATAATAATAATAATAATGTAATAATAATTAATAAAAAAAATAATAATTATTATTATATAGTTATTTATTTGCACGTGAATAAAAAAATTCATATCCATATACCTTCAGCAGGAAACTCTTCAAACTCATCATCTTCTTCTAGGAGGTCAACATTGCTTTTTGCCATTTTATCATCAGACATTTTTACAATTAAATGTGATTAACCGTGAACGGAAAGAAAAAGAATCAGCAAATATGAAGAAACGGAAATAACGTAATGTATTGTTCCCTCTCTTATCAAAGATGTAGAAAGATTGTAGACCTTAGTGACCCTACAGGGTCACTAGGGGGTCACTAGTAGACCTTATAGCTTTCCTACAAAAAATACTTCAAACTCGGGCACTTTTAGCAGACTATTTCCTTTTGGTAAGAGAGAGCAACTCCAGTAAGGATTTTTGAAAAACAAATAGAGAACAACTCTCATTTATGTTCACAGATAAAAACCTACATTCGGCGTTCATGCAAACTGATTGTATTTTATGTAATGTAGTAGCAAGTATACCTGATTATATGTTTTTTTTTCTAATGACAAGTTAACATACCTGTCATTTCTCCTGATTTGTCAGGAACACTCATGATTTTTTAGTACAAATTTTCTCCACTGGACCACCCCTGAAAACTGCTGAACTTCCTGAAAACTCACAAAGCTCCAAAATCTTACCAAAAACCACTTGAAGACTTAATGCTTTGCTTGATAGAAAATAAAAGTAGACTTCAAGAAGGCTCTGGGTGCCTTGCTTTCACACTACCCTTTTATACATAGCTTTAGATTGTTCAAAATAATAATGTGTTATACGGCATTCTATATTTAAGTTGCATTTACCTCTACAATGGGCTTTCTGAACTATTAACTTAATTATTATCTGACTTTGCTACTACTCGATCACCAAATCTAAACTCTCAAACCCAGTTGTGACCACCAGAAGCAACAGGCCCTGAGTATCTCCTTTTGATCACAAGCCAACAGACAGGTATGAAAATTGATCATGTATGTATGCAATGGATATGTGTTACACTATCAATTACCGTGGCATTTAGAGTGTACTAACTGACTTGATTAAACCCAAATCTCTATTTAATTAAAAGCCAAAAACCAAAGCTGCAGATTTAACTTTCACGCCAGACTACATCATGTGAAATTTTCGTTTTACTCAACAATGACAGTTTACCCTCTTGCTTGCTTTTATTACAAAAGTTGCCCTCTCAACGCCCTGCCCCTACCCATACTATATTCGTACTCACTCTCTTCTTTAAACATTTTTCCATTTTTTCTTTATTTGGCAAATGCGACCAGCCACTAGCCAAAAACACATGTATGCCCATTTTCAAAGTATTTGTTTATATTTCCATCATAGAATATTGTAGTAGTTTTTCTCCTGTTACTACTGACATAAAGGCATCCACTCCAAGTAGACGCTAACAATTGCTTCGGGGTCCACACCCCAAAATAATCACACAGAGTTTGAGCGAATAAATGATTTATTTAACTGATTCTATTTAGCAATATAACATAGTTTTTACACAAAATACACTATACTTCTGTTTCCTCACATACACAATGGCTCTTTTTATAGGAGGAGACAGGAAAAATCACCACCTTATTAGGGGTGAGCCAATAACATATAATAATACAGAATATAGACGAATCAAAGTAAGTAATACAATTTATCATAACAAGGCAAACCAATGAGAACAGCGAGCACATGGCAAAGTGGCTTTGATGATGGAAATCTTCCACTCCTTTTAGGCATCTGTACTTCCCAGTCTGTGTTCCTGGATTTGTATTGCTCCTGTCTCCATGGAGTGAAGGGTTTCTAGCTCCTGAGTCCCCAGGCAACCTTTATCACCAATCTTTGTTGACTGGCCTGGGGTACTGTACCCGGGTGGCCCGGGACCCACTCTCTTTATGTATATATGTGCAATACATGGTCTATACAGGCCCAGGGTAGCCGTTGTTCCTAAATCTAAAGAAATATGTATAAGTAATGAAGAGGAGGGCTCCGGGTCAACCTGAAACTTCTGTAGTTGACAGGCTAAAGGGTTTAGGGGGTTTTTAGGGTGAGAGGTGTTGGGAAAGGGGGCCTTGCTTGTCTAAATATAATGCAAATCTCCCACAATATAATGGACATATAAACAAATACTTCCAAAATGGGCAGACATGTGTTTTTGACTAGCGGCTGCTCGCATCTGCCAAAAAAAATAGAGAAAAGTTTAAAGAGGGAGTGAGTATGAACATAGCATGTGTGGGGGAAGGGGTGTAGTAGAAGTAGGAGAAGGGATGTAGTATAGGTAGAAGAAGGGATGTATTAGAGGTAAGGGAAGGGATGTAGTATAGGTAGGGGAGGGATGTAGTATAGGTAGGGGAAGGGATGTAGTATAGGTAGAGGAAGGGATGTAGTATAGGTAGGGGAAGGGGTGTAGTATAGGTAGGAGAAGGGATGTAATATAGGTAGGGGAGGGATGTAGTATAGGTAGGGGAAGGGATGTAGTATAGGTAGGGGAGGGATGTAGTATAGGTAGGGGGAGGGATGTAGTATAGGTAGGGGAGGGGATGTAGTATAGGTAGGGGAGGGATGTAGTATAGGTAGGGGAGGGATGTAGTATAGGTAGGGGGAGGGATGTAGTATAGGTAGGGGAAGGGATGTAGTATAGGTAGGGGAGGGATGTAGTATAGGTAGGGGGAGGGATGTAGTATAGGTAGGGGAGGGGATGTAGTATAGGTAGGGGAGGGATGTAGTATAGGTAGGGGAGGGATGTAGTATAGGTAGGAGAAGGGATGTAGTATAGGTAGGGGGAGGGATGTAGTATAGGTAGGGGAGGGGATGTAGTATAGGTAGGGGAGGGATGTAGTATAGGTAGGGGAGGGATGTAGTATAGGTAGGAGAAGGGATGTAGTATAGGTAGGGGGAGGGATGTAGTATAGGTAGGGGAGGGGATGTAGTATAGGTAGGAGAAGGGATGTAGTATAGGTAGGAGAAGGGATGTAGTATAGGTAGGAGAAGGGATGTAGTATAGGTAGGAGAAGGGATGTAGTATAGGTAGGGGAAGGGATGTAGTATAGGTAGGAGAAGGGATGTAGTATAGGTAGGGGAGGGATGTAGTATAGGTAGGGGGAGGGATGTAGTATAGGTAGGAGAAGGGATGTAGTATAGGTAGGGGAGGGGATGTAGTATAGGTAGGGGAGGGATGTAGTATAGGTAGGGGAGGGATGTAGTATAGGTAGGAGAAGGGATGTAGTATAGGTAGGGGGAGGGATGTAGTATAGGTAGGGGAGGGGATGTAGTATAGGTAGGAGAAGGGATGTAGTATAGGTAGGAGAAGGGATGTAGTATAGGTAGGAGAAGGGATGTAGTATAGGTAGGAGAAGGGATGTAGTATAGGTAGGGGAAGGGATGTAGTATAGGTAGGAGAAGGGATGTAGTATAGGTAGGGGAGGGATGTAGTATAGGTAGGGGGAGGGATGTAGTATAGGTAGGGGAGGGATGTAGTATAGGTAGGAGAAGGGATGTAGTGTAGGTAGGGGAGGGGATGTAGTATAGGTAGGGGAGGGATGTAGTATAGGTAGGAGAAGGGATGTAGTATAGGTAGGGGAGGGATGTAGTACAGGTAGGGGAGGGATGTAGTATAGGTAGGGGAAGGGATGTAGTATAGGTAGAGGAAGGGATGTAGTATAGGTAGGAGAAGGGATGTAGTATAGGTAGAGGAAGGGATGTAGTATAGGTAGGAGAAGGGATGTAGTATAGGTAGAGGAAGGGATGTAGTAGAAGTAGGAGAAGGGATGTAGTATAGGTAGAGGAAAGGATGTAGTATAGGTAGAGGAAGGGATGTAGTATAGGTAGGAGAAGGGATGTAGTATAGGTAGGGGAGGGATGTAGTATAGGTAGGGGGAGGGATGTAGTATAGGTAGGGGAGGGATGTAGTATAGGTAGGAGAAGGGATGTAGTATAGGTAGGGGAGGGGATGTAGTATAGGTAGGGGAGGGATGTAGTATAGGTAGGAGAAGGGATGTAGTATAGGTAGGGGAGGGATGTAGTACAGGTAGGGGAGGGATGTAGTATAGGTAGGGGAGGGATGTAGTATAGGTAGGGGAAGGGATGTAGTATAGGTAGGGGAAGGGATGTAGTATAGGTGGGGGAAGGGATGTAGTATAGGTAGGAGAAGGGATGTAGTATAGGTAGGGGAAGGGGTGTAGTATAGGTAGGGGAGGGATGTAGTATAGGTAGGAGAAGGGATGTAGTATAGGTAGGGGAAGGGGTGTAGTATAGGTAGGGGAGAGATGTAGTATAGGTAGGAGAAGGGATGTAGTATAGGTAGGGGAGGGATGTAGTATAGGTAGGGGAGGGATGTAGTATAGGTAGGGGAGGGATGTAGTATAGGTAGGAGAAGGGATGTAGTATAGGTAGGGGAAGGGATGTAGTATAGGTAGGGGAGGGATGTAGTATAGGTAGGGGAAGGGATGTAGTATAGGTAGGAGAAGGGATGTAGTATAGGTAGGGGAGGGATGTAGTATAGGTAGGGGAGGGATGTAGTATAGGTAGGGGGAGGGATGTAGTATAGGTAGGAGAAGGGATGTAGTATAGGTAGGGAAGGGATGTAGTATAGGTAGGGGAGGGGATGTAGTATAGGTAGGGGAGGGATGTAGTATAGGTAGGAGAAGGGATGTAGTATAGGTAGGGGAGGGGATGTAGTATAGGTAGGGGAGGGATGTAGTATAGGTAGGGGGAGGGATGTAGTATAGGTAGGGGGAGGGATGTAGTATAGGTAGGAGAAGGGATGTAGTATAGGTAGGGGAGGGATGTAGTA
Source organism: Cryptosula pallasiana (assembly GCA_945261195.1). Classification (NCBI taxonomy): domain Eukaryota; kingdom Metazoa; phylum Bryozoa; class Gymnolaemata; order Cheilostomatida; family Cryptosulidae; genus Cryptosula; species Cryptosula pallasiana. The sequence goes on along the minus strand of OX183133.1, from coordinate 31,185,569 downwards.
TAGGTAGGGGAGGGGATGTAGTATAGGTAGGAGAAGGGATGTAGTATAGGTAGGGGAGGGATGTAGTATAGGTAGGGGAGGGGATGTAGTAGAGGTAGGGAAGGGATGTAGTATAGGTAGGGGAAGGGATGTAGTATAGGTAGGGGAGGGATGTAGTATAGGTAGGGGGAGGGATGTAGTATAGGTAGGAGAAGGGATGTAGTATAGGTAGGGGAGGGATGTAGTATAGGTAGGGGAGGGGATGTAGTAGAGGTAGGGAAGGGATGTAGTATAGGTAGGGGAAGGGATGTAGTATAGGTAGGGGAGGGATGTAGTATAGGTAGGGGAGGGGATGTAGTATAGGTAGGAGAAGGGATGTAGTATAGGTAGGGGAGGGGATGTAGTATAGGTAGGGGAGGGATGTAGTATAGGTAGAGGGAGGGGATGTAGTATAGGTAGGGGAGGGATGTAGTATAGGTAGGAGAAGGGATGTAGTATAGGTAGGGAAGGGATGTAGTATAGGTAGGGGAGGGATGTAGTATAGGTAGGAGAAGGGATGTAGTATAGGTAGGGAAGGGATGTAGTATAGGTAGGGGAGGGGATGTAGTATGGGTAGAGGGAGGGATGTAGTATAGGTAGGGGAAGGGATGTAGTATAGGTAGGAGAGGGGATGTAGTAGAGGTAGGGGAAGGGATGTAGTAGAAGTAGGAGAAGGGATGTAGTATAGGTAGGGGAGGGATGTAGTACAGGTAGGGGAGGGATGTAGTATAGGTAGGGGAAGGGATGTAGTATAGGTAGAGGAAGGGATGTAGTATAGGTAGGAGAAGGGATGTAGTATAGGTAGAGGAAGGGATGTAGTATAGGTAGGAGAAGGGATGTAGTATAGGTAGAGGAAGGGATGTAGTAGAAGTAGGAGAAGGGATGTAGTATAGGTAGAGGAAAGGATGTAGTATAGGTAGAGGAAGGGATGTAGTATAGGTAGGAGAAGGGATGTAGTATAGGTAGGGGAGGGGATGTAGTATAAGGTAGGGGGAGGGATGTAGTATAGGTAGGGGAGGGATGTAGTATAGGTAGGAGAAGGGATGTAGTATAGGTAGGGGAGGGGATGTAGTATAGGTAGGGGGAGGGATGTAGTATAGGTAGGAGAAGGGATGTAGTATAGGTAGGGGAGGGATGTAGTACAGGTAGGGGAGGGATGTAGTATAGGTAGGGGAGGGATGTAGTATAGGTAGGGGAAGGGATGTAGTATAGGTAGGGAAGGGATGTAGTATAGGTGGGGGAAGGGATGTAGTATAGGTAGGAGAAGGGATGTAGTATAGGTAGGGGAAGGGGTGTAGTATAGGTAGGGGTGGGATGTAGTATAGGTAGGAAGAAGGGATGTAGTATAGGTAGGGGAAGGGGTGTAGTATAGGTAGGGGAGGGATGTAGTATAGGTAGGAGAAGGGATGTAGTATAGGTAGGGGAGGGATGTAGTATAGGTAGGGGAGGGATGTAGTATAGGTAGGGGAGGGATGTAGTATAGGTAGGAGAAGGGATGTAGTATAGGTAGGGGAAGGGATGTAGTATAGGTAGGGGAGGGATGTAGTATAGGTAGGGGAAGGGATGTAGTATAGGTAGGAGAAGGGATGTAGTATAGGTAGGGGAGGGATGTAGTATAGGTAGGGGAGGGATGTAGTATAGGTAGGGAGAAGGGATGTAGTATAGGTAGGGAAGGGATGTAGTATAGGTAGGGGAGGGGATGTAGTATAGGTAGGGGAGGGATGTAGTATAGGTAGGAGAAGGGATGTAGTATAGGTAGGGGAGGGGATGTAGTATAGGTAGGGGAGGGGATGTAGTATAGGTAGGGGAGGGATGTAGTATAGGTAGGAGAA